>WSYQ01000279.1:0-25520 GCA_011426435.1 Lysiphlebus fabarum | reverse complement strand
AAATATTTAAAAAATAAATAAAGTCCAGTATTTTTTACTTGATCAAGCCCTGGTCAGGAATTGATCAAGTATGCCTATTAAGGATTTGATAGTGTTTACTTGATGCTATTCGGATCAAGAAAATCGTAAAAAAAAAAAATGATTTATTTTATACAGTATTCAATGAATTCTACCGAATTTTAGTTCATAGAATCTATTTATTTTCATTTATACTCTTACATTGACATTGATTTGATTAATATAATTATTGTACTGGGTGAAACTTATGATACCACAAAAATTCTCCCCATCATTCGTTTGTCGCCATGGCCCAGCGAGAAATCCGTTAGTTTAGTAATCTCGCAGTCGTAGGTTTAAATCCCACTAGGGGTATACATGATTAGTTTAATTTAGTTTAGGTTTTTTGGTTTCATTAATTATATACGTAGACAAAATCCATAAAAAGTTACAAATCAATACTAATTAAAATGTCGAAATTTTTTTTTCGATTTTAAAATTCGATCCAGTTTGGTTCATGTATCTTGATCAGGATTGGATCCAGTATCTTGATCAAGATCGGATCCAGTATTCTGATCCGTTTGAGATCATGTATCCTGATCAGGATTGGATCCAGTATCTTGATCTATCTGGATCATGTATCTTTACGCTATCCTGAAGATAACGTCAAGGAAGCCGTCTCTGATCCTGATCCAAACCCTACGAAAAAACATTACATCTGGATCCGACCAGGACTTGATCCAGTATCCTGATCCGTTCCAGATCATGTATCCTTACTCTTTCATGACATCAGGCTAACCTGATCCGATCCTGATCTGAACCCTACGAAAAAACATTACATCTGGATCCGATTCGGATCTAATTCAATAATTAAAATTATTACTTCATTTCTTTTTATAATTAACAAGCAAATTATTACAAAACATTTGATATAATAACTTCTCGGATATTAATTTAATTAAATTAATTAGAATCATTTTGAGTATTTAAAATCGATCAAGCATTGTTATCGATTAAAATAATTTATCAATTACCAGTGTACTTAGTTCAAGCAACAGAACTAGATTTTAATAATCAAATAACAAAATATAGTTTAATAAAGTTAATTAAGATTAGTGTTAAAATACATATTGTAATAACCAACGAAACTTGGAGACCACATGTGTTAGTGATCACCACCACGCTAGAATCCAGCATACACTTGTGTAAAGTAATTTTTATTGTATGCGCATTAAAATAATAACCAACGTTGTAAGTAATAACAAGAATTAAGTTAACAAACCTATTTTATTTTATATAATTGTTTTATTAACTTGTGTCATATTCAATCTTTTGGGATAAATTAAATATTAAAATTTGTGATTTATTAACATCAACCATTTTATAGATTTAAAGCATTAAATTCAGTGATAAACTTTTATTGTTATGTTCTTTTATTTTATTATCTGTCTAATTTACGTGATCCTATCCAAGTAACAATCTAACATCCTTTCCGTCCGTTTTCTCATGTGCTAGAATCCCTGTCGAATATGCCGTATGACTAGACTAAAATGCAGGCACACTTTTAAAATACATTTGAGTAAATTAATTGGTGCGAATTAATTAATATTCCCCGGTTGATTTACCCTTATTGTAACAATAGTCTTAAAAAACTTATTTTTTTTTGTTAATATTTTTTCGTCGAAATTATTAATGTTTATTGTTTTTTATTATTACAGTTCTAATCAGTAAAAATGAAAATTGATTGTCGAAAAATAAAATAGATTCATTTAAAAAATTAAGTTAGTTATGATGAAACTAAAAATAGCGTTTTGAAAAATCCACACTAAAAATTATAAATAAGTCATTGAAAATAAGTCACGAAATTGAAACTTTTCATTCAATGTAAATTTTAATAATCTAACTATCTTACCGATCATTTGATTGAGTTTTACTAGTCTATGTAATATTATAACAATAGTCTATATTAATGTATTATGTTTGAATGTAATATTAATATTAATGTTATTAAAACCAGTAATTTTTTTATTACCACTGTCACTATCATTGCTGTTCTCATATTAACTTTGATGACAAAAAAAAACAAATTGTTATCGAACAAAAAATTTGAGTTTCATAATTAGGTAGTAATATTTGTTTTAAAAAATAGTTTCATAATTTTTTCAGTTTTAAAAAAATGGGCCCAAAAATCTGAAAAAATTATGGTAAACTATTCCCATGAAGCACCAATTAATAGAACATGAACGGCATTGCTAAAAGACAATTTTCAATTTTTAATATTAAGAAATCGTTTATAAAAATTCGAATAAGACCCAAAAATGAAATTTAATTCGAAGTGACCATTTTTTTTGGAAAAAAAAAATAATATTAGTTATATTCCAAATAAAACTAACTCCAATAAAATTGGTCCATTAATGAAGAAAATAATCAAGAAAAACAAAATCTTACGCCACGTTTTATTGAATGAAAAAAAAAATCTAAAAAAAATATGATAAACTCTATCAATGATGCGTCGAAAAAAAATATGAAATCATGGTAATAGATCAATTTTAAATTTTGGGACGGGCGCTAAAAGCGAATAACTAGATTCGTTAAGGCCCAAATATTTATAAAAAATATACTTTATTTTTTGGGGCGAAAACTAAAAGATTTAAGCTTCATAGAAGCCAAATCGGTTGAAAACTCAGTTAATTAAGAATTCACAAAAAAGTCAGATGAAACCGATTTTATAAGTGTTCCTACGGAACCCTAAAAAATCATAACCTTCTATTCAGAAAATAATTTATAGAGTTTGAAAATTGTTAGAAATGTTAGAAAGAGAAAATGGATTGACCACCTATTTCTTTTATCGCTACCAAGCTCTACGCAGTTTGAAAAATGACAGTAAAGTTTATATGATCATTTCCATCATTCAAAAAAGTAACGATAAAAATTGTAAAGTTAGAAATATAAAGATTATTTAGACAACTCAGACTAAATTTCGTTAAACAAATGATCATATTGAGGCAAATACTGAAAATGGTCCCGTGCCCGCCGGCTGTGAGGGTCAAAGATTATCTTTGATTCTGGCCTTTCTACGATTCGTAGTGTTTCTTATAAATATGTCTAGTTTTATTGAGTTTATGAGGGACTTAGTTTATGTTATTTTGGCAAATAAATTTTTTTTTTTTTTCTAAGTTTTTTTCTTACCTTAGCATTTATATATACCTTTGCAAGATCTACTAACCATGCATGGGTGATAAAAAATTATCCGCAATTATATTCCTAAGTATTTATATATACCTTTGCAATTACATAAACCTTTGCAATTATATATACCTTTGCAATTACATATACCTTTGCAATTATATATACCTTAGCAAGATCTACTAACCACGCATGGGTAATAAAAAACTATCAGCAATTATATTACTAAGTATTTATATATACCTTAGCAATTATATACACCTTTGCAATTACATATACCTTAGCAATTATATACCTTTATAATAATTTAAACTTAGAAAAAAAAAAAACTTAGAAAAAAAAAAGAATTTATTTGCCAAAAATAAACTAAGTCCATTGGTAAAACTTGGTAAAACTAGGCATATTTATAAGAAGCACTACGAATCGTAGAAAAGCCAAAACCAAAGATAATCTTTGACCCTCACCGCGGGGTGCCACGGGACCATTTTCCTATGCAGCCTTGATTAGCAACTCTAAAAAAATGATATAAATCCCGAGCAAAGCCGGGTAAAACAGCTAGTGTATTTATGCATATACACGTTGTTTTATTTTGCGGTGTTTCATGTGTGTTGTTTCACTCTCCGTTTCTTATTTACGTGACGAATTTTTTTCTCTTACTACCCTTCTAAAAGTAGTTTTACTTTAAAAACATGTGGCAAAAATAAATGATATCTTTCATATTTGTAGAACTGTCTCAAAGACATCAAGTAACTTAGCTAAATGACTCAACTTAAGTCTAAGCGAAAGAAAAAAAAAAAAATATATGTAAGGTCACAGCCTGAGTTTCGAAATGCTTAAGGGATTTTTTTTTTTAAACGGTTTATAAAAATACAAAAATAATAAATTCCTATATTTTTTTTTTCTTTTCATTAAAATATTTATTAGACTTATCAAAAAAGAATATAAGTACGGAATAAACATAATGGTTTATTTATAATAATTTATTTAATTAATTTTTTCACGATGGCCCAGTTTTCGAACGATTGAAAATCTGGTGTCGTAGTTTCCGAACGGTGTAATTACTAGTTTCGGAACGATTATAAATGAATTGGTCGTAAAAGAAAGAATAAATGTAAATATTAATTGTTTTGAATCTTTTAGTAATAATTGTTTCTTGATTTAAATATAAATTTCAATAATTTATTAATGAGATATATTTTAACTTTTTTATGATAGTATTGAAAAAATGAAATCACAAGGCTGTCAAACGATTACTTAGGATCATTGATATGTTATCATTATTTTTTATTTTTAATTATTGAAATTTTATATTTTGAAATTTTTGAGTGTAGAGCTGCATAGTTTTCTGGAAAAAAAAAAAAAAAAAACAAAAAAAATGAGGCGTTTTCCACAATAGCAATTTCCTCGTGTTAATAACATTATAATAAAAACTGCCTCAATTTTTTTTTTCTCTTTCCAGAAAACTATACAGCTCTATACTCCAAAATTTGAAAATATTTTATTATTTCACGTTTTTTGATTATTAAAAATAGAAAAAAAAAACAAAAAAATTGAAGCTTTCTGGGAAACATAAATTTGTGATTTTGTTTTGATTATTATTTCTCTTATTTTGTTTAAACTGTATGAATAATGATGGTACAATTACAATGATGGTATTCATAATTGAAATTGAAAAAAAAAAGGGTTATAAGTATTTATAAATTTTAATCTTTTCACTATAAATTACTCCAGGATTTTATTTACTAAATAAACACTACCACACAACCGAAAAATGGCGTTATTTATAAAGTACGAGTTTCTTGATATTTTTTATTTTTTTTGAGATATTTATAAACTACATTAATTATATACACCGTGTTCATTAGTTGAATGAAAAGTTTTTCTTTCATATAAAATTTTTTTTTTTTATGATAGAGTAAACAATAATTAGTAATTGTAACAAATAGACATTATCGTTTAGAAACTGGGCACCGTTCAACAACTGGGTATGTGACCTTATATGCTTCAAAAGCGAGATTGGTTTTTTTTTCTATTTAATTAAGCTAATCAGTCTTTATCATTTTTTTTTTACATAAATAATAATAAATTGTTTAATAATGCGGATCACCAATTCAATAATTACTTATTTATTCTTTGTTTTTCTAAATTTAATTTAATATAAATTGTGAAAGAAATGAGGAAAATCAATTCAATAGAAAACAATAAAAATTAATTTCGCATTTAAATTTTATTAAGGTTGTTTTCGGAGATCTGAAATCGCACCAGATTTTTTTTGTTTTGGTCTTATTTTTTTAATGAAATAACTATCTACATTGTCAATTTTTTTAAATTTTTTTTTGTGTGTTTTTTTTGAGATATTTACTGTCAAAGTTGACAACTTTAACACACAAGGTATAGGTGTTACCTCATATTTTTATGTATTTTTATTAATAACTTTTTTAAAACGCACCATAAAACGTTTAAATTTTAACAGTTTATAGTCCTAAGAACGATAAATTTTTTGATATAAATTTTTTTCATTTCGTCTGTTTCGGTTAATAATTATTCAAGTTTTAAAAACAGTAATTTATTGTTTTTTATGGTTTGCGCGCGTGGGGGACTCATAGTTCGGCATCACTGTTTGTCTCTCCTTTGTTGTTTTTTTCTGGCGGAAAGGGGAATCAATACACAGATACGGACATACACAAACATACAATAGGATTGTTTTTATAGTGTAAAATAGCAGTGTTTTACGATGTAAATTTTGAGTACTAGCATAGTATTAGTGTATATTAGTATATACACTAATACTACAGTAGTCAATATTTCAATCAGTAGCAGCACAAAAATCTTTGGGACCCGGACATATAATATAGCGTTACGGTATATAGCGTTTTTAAGCACAAATATTCATTCTACCTTGGTTTTGGGAAACAACCTTAATAATATTAAAAATGTTTTTTTTTTTTCTTGTAATTTATGTCAAATTGAAATTAAAAAAGGGATCAATAAATTCACATCATCATTTGTGAAATCTAATCATCAAAATTCTAGGTCCGCATTGATAAACAATTATTATTTATTTAGAAAAAAGCAGAGATACTCAGCTTGATGAAAAAACAAAAAAATTAATCTTGCTTGTGAATTTAGTAAAATGATTTGTAAATTATTAAAATGATCCACGAGTATTTTTTTTTGTAATTTATATCAAATTAAAATAAATTAAAATTCGAAATTAAAGAATTAATTAGTATTTATTAAATATGTGGTCAACATTTACAAACAAATATAATTTAATATAATTTATATCAAACTAAAATTTGAAAAAGAAAGAATAAATTAGCAATTATCAAAATTCATAGTCCGCTTTTATAAACATTTATTACTTATTTTAAAAAAAAACAAAAAACGAAGATACTCATTTTGATAGAAAAAAACTCTCGGTTGGAAAATTTATAAATAATAGTAAAAAGGTTTTTTTTATAATTTATATCAAATTGAAATTTATAAAAATTAAGAATAAATTAATAATTATTCAATTCATGGTCTATATTTAGAAACAACGATTATTTTCTATTTGAAAAAAAAAAAAAAAATCAAACGGCAAGCAGTTTTTGTGTGGCGGCTATGCTATATGGTGATATTTTCATTTTTTTGACTATACCTAATTGCTGGACGTAGTCGTGCACCAACACATGTCTCGATATACACAAGTTTGGTTGTATATGTATAATACGAAAAACTTGGGAGAAAGGATAGGTGAGGGGTACGCGACGCATACGAAGAAATTAGACATTTCAGCTTGAAAATTTATTTTTTAGTAAGATTTGTTACCTGACTTTTGTTGGACTTTATATCTTTTTAACTACGTGTTGGAAAAATTCGAGAGTAGGCTTATTTGAATGAGATTCATTGATAACTAATATTTATCAAGATATAAATTCAATAAAAACTGATAACGTCGCGGACCACTGACTTAAAATACTTATTACCCGGTAAGCTCGCAGTGTTAAAAAGTTGAAGCGAGACCCTAACGAGTGTATAGAAATATATAGAAATTCGTTATTTTTGTATTTTCATAAACAATATAAAAAAATTTTTTTCAAGCGCTCAGAAGCTGGGCCCGTGAACTTATATGTTAAAGACTATATATTGCTTTCTGTTTTTTCAATTATATAGTTTTCTATATAATTATATATAACAATTCAACATACCAATAGGTCCAAGATTCGGTAGTTCAAAATGATTATCGAAAACTTCGAGAATATATCCTCTTGCCATACCTTCAACATCAACAGAAAATTTCATTCCTTGTTGAATAACACAAATTTCAGTCGGCATGACAGTCATTATCCCAAATTCAGTAGTAATATGTAGATCTCCATGTTGCGGAACTATTAACAAACGTGTCATGTCGATGTATAACTTACTCAATGATTTTTTGTTATTTTTATCGACTAAAAAAAATTACCAATGAGGAAATCGCCATCGGCATTGTAAAAAGCTGAATTATTCATTGAGGTGTTGCACAGATAGACATGAATAGCGACTCCATTTCGCGTACCGGAATTCCCGGCACCACATACAGTGTTCATGCCTTGAACAAAATTAACATTTCCAATCGATGGCAAATCGAATGCTCCCCATCGTAGCTTTAGACATACGTAAAATCAATTTACAAACATTACTATAATTACTAAAAATTACACTGAAAATGATTTTACTCACTGGGTTCGGATCTATTTTCGTAAATGCGTTAGTAATCCCAGTATCCGCAATAGAAGTATACGGTCCATGACAAACTGATGGTTTTATTCTGTAAAACCATGTTCGCCGGTTAACTGCTCTAGGAGCAGTAAATGCCGTGCCAGACAATTGCTCAGCGTATAAACCATGTGGGCACTTCTGTGGTGTATTTTGACCATCAGGTAAAGCACCAATACATCGAGGATCTTCACTGGCAAACTCGTTGCCAAACCCGAAAAGATACTGCATCAATGTTTCAATTAATAGCTAATTTTTGTAAAAAAACACTTTAAGTATACCTTTAAGCTGCCTTCCATGTTAGAAGTCACAGAATGACTAGTAAAAATATCAAAACCGATGTTTATCAACAAATAAAAGTAACAACGTATTTTTGAAGGAATATAAAACTGGTTTACCTTATCGATTCATATAGCAAACACTTTGGGAAAACAAGTTCGGTATCATTATTTGAAGGATAGCAAATATGCTAATTTAATCGGCTCTATTTCGTCATATTTAGTATTTCATGAGAAACGCCGCCAACAAGAATGTCACGGACAACTTCAACATTAAGCAGTTAATATTTATTACGCACTTATTATTTATTATGCAGTTATTGTTTTTTATCGGCACTTGTTATTATTATTATTATTTATTATGCAGTTTTATTCATATTGTTATATAATCGTATAGTAATATAGTCCTACTTCGCATTTTTTCTATATTTCGTATATTTTGTCCTCAATATTTATTTCTGTTGCTTTACTGTGAATTACTTCTTTAAGTATTTCATTGAGGCATATTTGCTGTGGCTTGTTTTTTTGCATGCGTAGTACTATTAGCATGTATTTGATCGCCCTCCCGGGATGAAAAAATAAAGTATTTGAAAGGTATTGTTGATACTTTATAGTGTTTGAATTATATCCGGTGATATTTATGAGTGTTTGTGAGAATACTTATGAGTATTTTTTGATATTTTGTTGGTATTATCGACGACTGATTCTCGGATACAATTATCCCTGACCGGTATTATTAATGTTCGAGTATTTCAAAATATATTTGCAAGGTATTTTGATACTTGAATTTCAAGGGACTTAGAAAAATTTTCTCATCTCTACTATAAAGAATAAATTAGTCACTTAGAAAATTTTCAGTATTGTAGTACTAAATTATACTCATAAAATTCAATAACTTGTACAATTAAATAATTTATTTATAAATCAATTAATAATTGATTAATAATTCTGTATATCATTGAATTAATATTTAAAATTTATTTTAGAAATTATACTGATAATCACATCTTTTTCTTATATACAAACTATTGTCCTTGGTATTTTAATTCGTTAAAATGAATTATTTATAATTGACTTAATAATGATTGATATTTATTACATTTAATAATTCGCAGTTCATATATATATATATATATATATATATATATATAATACGTATTATAATTATCTTTGGATCGAATATCACCGGATACAATAGTATTTTTAAATATTTATTTAGCAAGTATTCTCACCGGATACAATTGTATTTCAAATAATACTCGTCAAACATAATTATCCCGCTAAAAATACTTTTCAAGCGATATTCGAAAAGTTCTTCTCATGGCGCTCAGGGATACTATTCCAAGTATCAAACATAATTGTGTTTCTTATAATACCTCGATTTTTTCATCCCGGGCTTTTCTCTGTCGTGATTCTAATATCAACTTGCCTCGTATTTCGATTCCATAAATAGTTCGGTATGTTTTTTGCTATCCTCAGTGCTATTTTAGTGCCCCTTGCGTTTTCGTAATCCCATCCCATTGATCGCACTGCCAGATTTCCAGCCCATATAAAAATCCTATCCTGGATATGGAATTGATGGAATACGTTTTACAAATCCGTGTATTTTTTTTGTTCTCTTTATTGTTTTGCCAATTTTCCGAATTGTGGTATTGACGTGTCATTTTATACTCTTCGCTGTGGTGAAGTTGGATCCTAGGCACTTGAATTTTTGAACGACCCCCCCAGGTAGAAATATTTCTTTATCTCCTGATGTATTACTGATGTTACTACCTCGTACATAACATTGGACCGAGGTATTACCGAGGTTTTAATCAATGTTAGCTAACAATGAAATACTCATCATTCCGTCGATTAAATTAAATATTGCATCTTCTTAGGGTATTTTCCATATCCATCATAATTTTTTTTATAATACAGAACCTTTTAAAATACTTGAAACTATTTTATTTTATTTTATTTCATTTTTATATATCTAACATGACATTTGAAGGCCATCTTAAATTTCTTGAAGACTTTGTGACATACATATAATTGCGGCCATTTTATCTAGTTCCCGGATAAGACGGAAATATTGTTACAGACTCTGAGAATCACTAAATATTGTTTTAATAAACAATATTGTAATGGGTAGTTGCGGGTTCGAATCCCGGTCGGAACAAAAAACTAGAAAAAATAAAACAGGCAGCCGAAAACTACAATATAAAGTCAAAGTAAAAATAAATAAATAAATAGTAAATAACAAATAAAATAATAAATAATTTAAAAAAAATAATAAATAAAATAATTTTTTTTTTTCAAATAAAAAAAATTTATTAATACTTTTATGATTTTAATTATGACATAAAGTTATTGTATCAAGAAGCAAGTCGATTTTATTCAAGAAACCAACTTCTAAAATTAAGGAACTTTGTTCAAAATTCAAGACGCTGATGTATTATTTCAAATCGTTAATTTCTTAATACAATAATTTAATAGTCATTAATTCAAGAAGTTTTTTTTTTAATAAAAGAACAATATTTCTCTTATTAATGACAATTTAGCTTTAATTTAAATCAAATATTTAATAATTCAAGAAGATTTACGGTTTATATCAAGAAATTTTTTTTTTATCAAGAAATCTTTTTCATGTTCAATACTAAAAATTTCCAAGAACAAAAATTCTGTCAGATAGAAATCTTTTTTTTCAGTGTAACATTATTTTTTTAATATTTATTATATTTACTAATATGTATTATTTTTAAATTAACGATTAATGAATTTTTTTTTAACTTTTAAAAAAGGACACGCTTTAAGTTGTTTAAGCTCAGAACTTAAACCTCAAAAATAACAACAAAAAAAAATTATTCAAACAAAAAACGTTATAAACAATCGCGTAGAATCATTAATAATGAACTTTTTAAAAATTTTTTTTTCTATAATTTAAAAAAAGACACGGTTCTATTTGTATTACCGAGGTCGGAATTCGCACCTCAAGAATAGCTACGGAAAAAATAATTTTTCAAATAAACAATTGGCCAAAAAAGAAAATGGAATTCAAAAAAATACAATTATACTTTTACAACTACTGTCCAAGAAATTATTTGATCAATTGCATTTGTCTTTTTTTGTCATTTGTCGACCATAAATTTATCAAAAATTATCTTAATTAATTATTTAAATAAACAAACAGAATAGGATGGAAATAGAAAAAAGACAATTACTTACGCAATTACTTTCAAAAAATTTTAAAATCAACGTCAACTCTTTTTCTAGAAATTTGTTTAGAGATAAATGTATGTAAAATTACGAGTAATTGAGTAGTTGTACCAGAAATTTTGTTTTTTGTAAATACTTCTTTTTCCGTAGCTATTCAATTATTTTAGAATCTAATTTATGTAATTTTAAATTCATTGATTAGGTACAAATAGGTAGAAAAAAGTGCATTTAATTCAATAATTTTTCAAAGAACAACTAAACAAGTAATTGTCTTTTTTAATTACATCTCGTTTTTTAGCCATTTGTTAATTTAAAAAACTAATCTTCTTAATTCTTGATGCATTCATCAAAAACCAAACGTAATTGTGGCCAGGATGACAAATAAAATTGCATAAATCGTTTTCTAAACAATA
Source organism: Lysiphlebus fabarum (assembly GCA_011426435.1). Lineage (NCBI taxonomy): Eukaryota > Metazoa > Arthropoda > Insecta > Hymenoptera > Braconidae > Lysiphlebus > Lysiphlebus fabarum. Next base: position 13,705 of record WSYQ01000279.1, on the reverse strand, counting down.
ATTTTACGACTACTTGTCTTTTTTTTAATGTATTTTTTTCCACAGACCATTTTTCATTAGAAAATAACAAATTAATAATCCTATATGAATACTTCATTTCGAGCGTATTTCCCTTTATAATTATTTCATTGTTCGCCAACATCAATCAAAACCTCGGTAATACCTCGGTTGAATGTTATATACGAGGCAGTAACATAGGGTAATATGTCGACAAACCTTGGACCGATGTTATTTTTCTACCTGGGCCTAGTATTATTAGATTCCAATATTTCTTTAGTTTTTGAATCTCTTCCTTTGTAAAAAATCATATTTTTTTTTTTTTTTGACGTTAACTGCTAGTTTTAAGGTTAATTCAGGCCATTATCACTACGGGTAGCTTGGGCCTGAGTAGCGGTGCATCCTAGCGGTTAACGTCAACAAAAAAAAAAAAAGATATGATTTTTTACAAAGGAAGAGATCCAAAAACTAAAAAAATATTGAAATCTAATAATAATAGGCCCAGGTAGAAAAATAACATCGGTTAATGATTATGGATTATAATGGATTATGGCCGTTTCCCATAGAAAAAAAATGATATTTTTCTCGTCATATCGTCTTTTTGTCTCTTATTGTTCTCTCCCAGCCCAAAATCTGCTAAGTTATATTAAATATTTTTGAATAGAATATTCATGAAGAATACAATCAGAGAAAAGAAACTATCACTAATTTCTATAGATATTTCATCTTTTCGTCTATTCGTTTTCAGGCGTACAAATAGTCACATCGAATGAATAACGCTAACAGATGTAGTTAAAGTTCATGTTAATGCTGAGGAGTATAATAGCTAAGGAATAGATAACGTGAAAAGATGAATTTTTTTCTAAGTCCAGATTTTATATTTATTCTATCTTAGTAAAACTGGTTGAAATAAAATAGCCACTACGGGTATGACTACAGGCCATAATCCGTGTTAATCCATGACTGTCAACACAGAGTCTAAGTTGCGAAACTTCTACCTTCCAGTTCGTTCGACTCGGCCCATTTATTTAGTGTTTTCAACATTCTTTATAATCTATCAGCAATGATTTCAAGAAATCATCATATTTTAAAAGCATCTTCTCCCTTAGTTAATTATAATAAATTTGATTTATATAAAAAAATAATTAAAAAAAAGGATAAAAAGTGGCAAGAGGTATTCAATACATATGGAATAAATGAATATAATAATACATTATGTAGTCATGTATGTCTGGTGCACCAGAATAACAACATCATCGTCATACCAACAATAACATGTACTGACAATTAATGATTATTTATTATTATTGTGGAAGTATTATTGAATAAACGTGGACATATTAATAATTAATATCTTCCTAATTAGGTAATTATTTAAAATTTGACTATTATTGATGAATTATAAAGACAAAATTGATTGAAGAATATTCCGAGGGATTAGGACAGGTGGAGTCAATTGTATGGCGTAATTCGTTCAAAGTGAATGACCGAAAGATACATGCAGAAAGAATTTACAAATTTTTGATTTTCAATTTTCTATTCATTTCATTTTTTCTTTTTGATTATTATTTTATGATTCTTTTTGATTCAACTTTTTCTTTTTTGATTTTTATTTCATTTATATTTCTTAAATTTTTTTAATGTAGCATGAAGCTAAAACGATGGGTATTTTTCTTTATGATTTTTTTATTATATTCACTTTTCTTTATTTATTTATTTGGCTAAAAATTCAAATCAATTGTTCGCACGGTACACCGAGAGATTAAAAACGGGGGGTATTTTAAATAATTATTTCTCTTTGATTTTTATTTTATTTCATTTATATTTGTTGAATTTCTTTTTTTGATTTAGCATGAAGGATTCATTTTTTCATTATTTTCATTTTTTCATTTTTTCGTTTTACTTATTTTACTGACATGATCATGCTGTTTCTTGTCTTTTTAAACTCCTTCTTTGATGTTCAGTGCCATTATCAATTGAAATAATTATTGATGTTGGTGAAAATTTTAGAAACTTCAAAATCACTCCTACTCTTTTCTTTTTTTTTATAAACTATTTTTTCTATTGGTCAATGAAAAAGTGAATTTGTCCTATACTTTTTCGGGGGCGTTTTTTACGGAGTGTGAATATTCGCAGAGCCAAAATTTCCCGAGTTTGACAGTCAAAAGTTTTCTTGACTTGTATCAACATTAATTCGCTCGAATAAATGTATGAGTGAGCCGTTAAAAAAATTCGAAATAAAAAAACATAAGGATTCGACCATGAAGTTGTATAGTGAAGGATTTGACAATAATAATAATAATGTTAATATAAACAGTGAAAAAATATTACCGAATGAAAAGTCTGTAGATGATAATCATGGCAGTATACCCTGTTTAGAAATAGTGTCAAAAGAAAAGTCTGAAGATCATAATAATATTGATAATGTTAATATACTTTGTGAAGAAATAGTGTCAAATGAAAAGTCTGGAGACACATCTGACTGTCAGATAGTGTTAAACGTAAACAACAACATGGAAACACCAATTTTCGATAAAGATGACTTCGATGACTTACTCGCTGGTAAACAAATTTTTAATGTGTAAACATCTTTCGGCGCGGGTCCGGGATTTAGTTGTATGGAGTAAAAGGCAAAAGTCAAAAAATCATATCATATCCGTTTTCACCGTCCTTTTCTAATAATATTACCATTAATTTATAACATATTTACATTGCGCCGTCGGTAAATGTTACCATCAAGCGTTGAATTTTTTAAAATACATTTTGAAGAAATATAGTTTATAATTATTTAATGAACAAATACTAATAAACAGTATTTGATTGGCTTCGGAAAGAAGTGCAAATAGAAAAATAACGATAACTTGTTTAATTAATGTTTAAAAAATTATTAAATCAATCGCATCTTCTTACTTGCCATTTGTTTTTGCAAAATCCACTTAAGTTTACATAAACTACTTTTTTAAAGAACAAATGACTAATAGAAAATATGGAGTTGCAAAAAAAAAAAGTACGCTTAGAAGAATTAACTGCATCTTTTTTCCTATCCATTTCTTCTTAAGAAATGCATTTGATTGTTGTATAATAGTTATTATTAATTAATTAATATTATCAGTGAATATTAATTCATATTATTCAAAATATCAATTAGTATTATTAATAAATAATATGTGGCTAAAAAAAAGGATTACTCAAAAAAAGACAATTTAATTAACGATTATTGATGGGATATATATATTTTTTGAGTACATCCTTTTCCTTAGTTATTTGTCCGTTAGACACTTATGTTCAGGAATTAATATAATATTATTATTATAATGAATAATAATGGTTGTTATTAATAATTAATAATTAATAATATTATTTTGTTATATATATCAAAAAATTTCTAAATTTCGAAACCGAAAGCAGAGTATTAAAAAACAATACTTTACAATACTCCGTTTCTTCCTTGCGATAAAAAGTATTTAAATAATATAAATATATGTTGGGTTGCTACTCACTTTATCTATAGCTCCAAAAAAAAAACAAGTTCTTTGGATAGAACATTTAAAAAAAAGCAGTTTGGAAAAATTGAAAGAGTTAGAATAAGTTTACGTGTTTATCGACCGTGGCATCCCACCATGGTGGCATTTAGGAAAGAAAAGAAGAAAATAGAAAAAATTGACATTTTGTGGATTCTGGACTTAAGGCCTTAACCATTATAAAAATTTCATTAAGTCCAAATATTTTAAGGGATTTAGACTATTTTTTTCCGAATATGAGAATGAGATGAAATTTATACAGTAGATTCTTGAAATACTAATACATTTTCTGTAATTTTTTGGTAATTGTTTGGAAGCTTGTTAATTTTTTATTAATTTTTAAAGTTGACAACTTTTAACATGTGCTCTTATGGAGAATACGATTTTGTCAATATAAATAGTTCATGAAAACACAATATCTCTGATCGACAATATGACATCGCGACAAAAAACCTTTTGGGTTATAAAATAAGACAAAACAAAACATATGAAAAAAAAACCAAAGGGGTTTGGAGCTTAGTTTTTTTATAATTAATAATTAAAGTATGTAAAAATTCATTTACTTTACTATCTTTCATGGCATATGCTGAAACGTCATACACACTTGGCAACATCAGATATTCCGCCATCTTGTGGCGCGCAAGTTTGAAAGTGTCAATGTTAACTTGTTAAAGGCATATTATATGACTTACATAAAATAACTGTGTAAATGCATTTATTTACAACAATTAAATCAAATATTAATTCAAAATAATAAAATAATAAATAATAAATAAATAAAATTATAAATAAAAAGTTAAAATATTAGAAAGCATGCAAATAATGACAAAAAAAACAAAATTTTATTTTAAACTTTATTTATAAACTTATAAAAAACTTATGATGACAAGAAACAATAATATTTTTTCATTTATTTATTTTTAATAAACATTTTTAAATATCAGTCTTGCCACATATATATTTTGTTATTTTTATCATCACCATTTATATTTTGCTCCATGTTTCATACTACTCTTATGCTTTATGTTTATTATGCTTTTGACAGATACAGTATATACACTACCACATATTAGAAATACACCAACACGACAATACACCATATAAAACAAGTGTGCCAATACTTTTTTTTTTTTGCGCTGTTGCACGATTTTCATGATATTTTTAATTACCAATAATAAGCTTTTAAACATTGAAAATTGATAGTAAATGTATCAATAATTATTAATTTAATTTTATTATACGATAACAAACAGATAAAATAGATGTTTTTTTGAAAAAAAAAAGAGGTTTTTTTGGTTTTTAGCAGTTGGTAATAGCTGTTGGGCCAATGTATAAGAGATAGGCCGTATCCCCTCTTTTTTACCCTCAAAAAAATCGTCCAAATCCCTTAAAATTTTAAATTTTAAAAATTTTTTTTTTTTTTTTCAATTTTTTAAAAAAGTGCCACCTTAAACAAATCGAGATAAATTACATTTTTAAAACTATATTTGCGCCAAAGATGTTTACACATAATTAACCCGCGAGTCTAGAATGGCTCACAAATTTTTTTTTATTATAATAATTATTTAATTAAGAATGTGTGGGAATAATAGTGTTTTATATTTCAGTTTTAGAAGGAATAACTCATTTTAATATACAAAGTAAATAATAATAATAATAATGATGATGAAAAAAAAATAAATAAATAATAATAATAATAATAATATTAATAATAATAATATTATTTCAGAAACACCGGTAACGACTGCTGTAATGACATCTGGAGGTAAAAATGACCGTCCATTACCAAAAATTAGAGGAAATGAAAAGTTACCACCAGGAGTAGCCTATTATATATCAATAAAATAATACAATAAAAAAAAATGAATGAATAAAAAAAAAAAATTTGACCTTTTTTCAATATCCTTTATTTTCACCAATCATTAAAAAAAAAAAAAAATTTATTATTGAAATTTTATGTATTATTATTAGTATTTTCTGTCTTTAGTAACAGTCAGAATTGACGGAGTCAGTGAACAAAATTTTTTTTGCACACTAGGTGGTAATTATTTTTTCGTTTACCAGTTTTCTTTTTTCTACTGTTGAGTTACGTCTTTTTGGAGTAGATGAAAAATAATTAGTTGCACTTTGAGCGCTGAACGTTTCACTTACTTTTTTGAAAAATAACCTGGTGAAAATAAAAATAAAAAAAAGGTGAATTTTCCTAGTGATGATGGGTTGAAGAAGCATTTTTAGAAATTTTCAATATAATTAAACATTACTCCGATAATGATCGTGACAGAATTTTTCTCAGTTTTGAAACACTGACTATGAACACAGAAGCTCACACACATTTAACTCTGACATGTGGACGGTTATGGGAAATTGTTCGTAGTATTTGTCAAAGTAATGATCCAATACAAGCAAATGATTTATTCGCTATAGATTCGGCTGTGATAAAATCATCGATAGGTGGCAGTGCATCAAAGTGCCTAGTGAAAAAGGCTCAAGGTACATTAAAAGTTAAATATGATGATTTACCACGCTCAATCCTTACATGCTTACCAATAGAGAACATGGAAAATGAGAAAACAAAAAAAAATTAAACTAATAATAAAAAAGAAAGTGTGGAGCTCTGTGAAAGGGCTGCTGTTATTGTACCTATTAGTAGGTGTGGGCTTAATGAAATAATTTTATTTCAAAATTAGTTAGTTACTGAATGTGCCGCTTTAGTAATTTGAAATTTTAATATTAATTATAGCCATACACTTTTTTTTGATGGAAAAAAAACTTTATTAAATCGCGGAATAAGCGTGAAAACATGAAAATTTTAAATATAGTTTATAATCCTGATGACAAATATTTTGAACCAATTAAAAATATGCATATTTTTATGGGTGGTGGTGTTAAATTGTGGTCCAATTGGCGTAGTTGTGGTTACTAGAAAATTGAATATCACAAGCAAGGCTGGACAAAATGTGAAATGCGTCTGAGTTATTCGTCATGTAAACTAAATAATTTTAATGACGATTTTAAAAAATAATACATACATGCAATCGTTTGTTTTATAGTGTAAATTGTTATGGAAATCATTGACGTCAAGTCTCATATTCAAAAAATTTTCCATTATCCCTCAAAATAGTTACCGTTTAGTAGATAATCAATCTAGTATTGCTATTCAATGGCTGTTATTGCTTAAACATTCTCAGGGAGTCAAATTACGCCATGCCAGCAGAGGGCGTGAACAGCGGGTAGGTCGTTACCTCGTTGATGGTATTTCAGAAGATGGTAGTACGATATACTCTTTTTTAGGTTGTTATTACTACGGTTGTGACTGTTTAGAATTAATTAAAAAAATAGATGCTGATTTAGTTGATGATACAACACTTAGATCAAGGCGTGGAAGTACTGAGTGTATAAATGCATAATTCCGAAATATAGAATATGAGTTGATAATTAAGGGGGAATGTAAGTTTTCAAGAATGCGTCGTACTAACGTAGATTCAAAAATTTTTTCAAAAACAATTGATAAATATTCCTATACAGAAGCAATATCACCACGTGATGCATTGTTTGGCGAGCGAACGGAAAATTTTTGTGTTTCTTATACTTTCACTGGTACTGAAAAAATATATTAATATGATGTCACTTTAAATCAAAACTATTGTACTCATAACGAATCAGAACGCGCATTAGCAGGTACTTGGGTGTCCGAAGAGTTAAAAGTTGCGGTGTCAAAAGTTTATAAAATTTTAGAAATAAAAGAAATTTGGCACTGAAATAAAACAACATAGTATGATCCAAAAAGTAAGACTGGTCGCTTAAACAAGAAGCCAGTGGTTCGCCTGTAGAGTGTGTTGATGACGCATCAAAAGCTGAATATATAAATAATTATAGTAAGACGGTATTTATTCAGATTCTGCAAAAATTCCAAAAAATCCTGGTTTACGTCACACAGAAAAAGTATGTTGAAGGTGCTGATAGAACTGATAGCTCAACAAATTCTGTTTCAGGCGCATTCACTAATGCGCCAGCTCATTTGGAGCTTTATAAATATCTTGACACGAGTACTCTATGTTGATACTGATTCAATAGTTTTTGTTTCAGAAAATGAAAATGATAAATTACCGCTGGGGAATTATTTAGGGGATCTTACAGATGAGCTTGATGGTGGTTACATTAATACTTTTATTTCTGGGGGCCCTAAATTTTATAGTTATATTGCTAAAAAACAAGAAGCTCATTAAGATGCCACAGCATTACCTCATGTATATTTATTAATCGATTTGAACCAAGCAATACCAGAAAATATTCGTATTCGTACATGTATTTTCCCATGTGATCCGATTAATAACGTTATATTCCTAAGCAAGTTAGAGATATAAATACTGACTCATATTTAAATTCAACAGTTGTACGTTTATGATGAGTGGTGTTAAACCTAAACGCCATCCTTTGAGAATACCATTTGATCGAAAAAATACAATACTATTGACTGCACTAGCCCATGCTAATCCTAAGCAACAACAGGCTATACTCCAACATTGTGATTTGAACCTTATTCACTGTTTTTGTGAAATTGTATTAAATTATTTGAACGAAGTCATACGTTGAAAGATACAGAAAAAAACAAATTAAAAAAATATAAAAAAATTTTACGGCAATTAATTTCAAAAGGAAGTTTAGCTGCTAAAAAAAAAATATTTTGAAATATCGTATTGGTATTCTAACATTATTAATAACGCCTATAATAAATCTTTTAATAAAAAATTTAGTATCAATTATGGAACATACACGTAAGATGGTTCTTAGACCGCAAGAAAGCATAAATAAATTAAAATCAATTGAAAATAAAAATGGAAATACTACATTGACTAGCATCCAAACACCAGGTGATCCAGTGTCTCGCCTTGACAATAAACTCACGGAAATTTTGAATTCCAATAAAAATAATTCAGAAAAATGACCTGAATATCGTGAAGTTATTAGACAGTTTTTATTTTTTAATAATAATGATGATAAAAAACAAACAAATTTTTCAGTTAAAGATATAGTTGAGAAAAAAGATTATTCTTTTCCATATCCTGTTGAGAATATATTAAAAAGTGTAAATCATAAATCACATTGAAGCTACAGATACAGACAAACGCTTTACTTGGGATATATCTGGATGTATTATTCTTGACAACAATAAAATTCCCAACACAAATACAGTAGATTTAATAAATAAAGCATAACGTCATTGTAAAAGCCATGATGCTATAGGTCAAAAAAAATTCGCACGATTCTTGCAGAATATAAGCACCCCACGTGATTTTGTGCGCAATCACTGGTTGAGAGTGATGATTCATATATTGGTAGCCGTAGTGATAGTGATTTACAATTGTAAAAAGGACAAAAGAAAAAAAAGATCTGGTAACGTTTGTTGTAATAAATTTTAATTGTTCATTAACAATAAAATTATCGAAAAAAAATATATTAATATTTGATATGAAAATTTAAATAATCAATAAAATAAGAAAAATAATAAATGAAAAAAACATTTATTTCGATTTCAACAGCTATGTAAAGTTGACCCGCGAGTGTCCTAGAAAAAGTTTTTGTAATACATTTTAGCTGCATTTTGATTCGAACTAATTTGTACCGCTATTGTTTAAATTTGTGCCTCGCAGTTTAAAGGATTGTATAGGGTTAAAGATGACCTTTTTAAGTGAATAACTTGAGAGAAAAAAAAATTGCTACAGATGCAAATTAATTTGTACTAATTTGTACCACAAAGCTTGGAATTTGAACCCTTGTTTCCGGTTGCGGATCATACCGATTTAGTCGTATAAACTTAAGAATTTACGATTTTCAGATCTTGATATAACTGGTAAATTATATGAATAGCGGGATTCTGGTGAATATCATGGTGATACGGCCGGTAAGTTGGTACACTGACAGTGCTCGGATGAATACCTACGGGAACATTACCGCAAGGTATGTGGCACACAAAACGACAGCTGGGTTTTTTACGTCGATGTTCTAACATTGGGATATCACCCAGAGCCCAATCACTAATTTGAACTCGACATTCGAAACATGTAACATATGGATCTACACCAGTGTGAAAAAATCCGGCAGCGGCAAATTCCAAAATATCTAATAAATAAGCTAATGGCCACTCGTCAAAACTAGATCGACGATTTTCTTCATTACGATATAATAAGTTTTCTCCCCGCTCAAACCATGTGCGGGTTTCAAGTTGTCCTACCATCCTGTTTGTTGATGAATTCGTTTTTTTAAACTGACTACTTATTTTAAAATTTTCATTTATTTATACAAATTCTGGAAATATAGGTGGCGGTTAAACGAAATAAAAAATCAAGACAATAGTTTTTAAATTTTAAAAAATTATTCCATTTATTCAAAAAAATTTATAATGAGATTGTATAGTCAAGCTACTACCTCTAAGAAAATGGAAATGTTTATTTTTGTTTATAATTTTTGTCTGAGTTATTTTTTCATACATTGTCATTATAATGTTGTCGTTTAGTTTATAATCGTCTCCAAATAAACGTTGGAAACTCAAAAGATTTCCGCCATTGGAAAACCAATGTAAAGCAACAATGCAATAGCAACCACACACATTAGACGAAAAATTCTGAAGCCTTTTATTATTATATTCGTAGAATATAGAGTTTCTCCGGAGAACATAGGTAAAACGTGAGTCAGTAGACCGCTGCCCAAAGCTGTCAAAGTATATGACATAGCCAAGATGATCAATGAATAATGCCATCCAATGTGATCCTGTTTGATTGTAATTATCTGTATTAGCGATTATAGCACAAGGTTTTAGCCATACTAGGGGTAATTTGTCGACAGGATAAATTCCACCGACAGAAATATCTGTGCATGGAAGTGCTTTAGCTATTTATAGAGTATTCATCAGATGATTCACGTTAGATTGTGCGTGGTCAACTAATATATTTCTTAATTTTACTCTTATTTATATTTATTTACTAGAACCCATGTGGGTTGACTTTAACATGTCGTACAATTAATGAAGTTTCTGAAATTTTTATTTTATATTCAGCAGTTGTTTTGGCACCTATTGAACAAAATTCTCGTTTCGAACGAGTCAAATTAGTTTTCATTTCAACACCATTCAATAAAAATTTATCCTGGTTAAAAACATCAACATGTAAATGACCAACCATCTCAAATTGTTTGGCGCCACTTGTATGAACACGTCGAGCGACCAATCCTCCAGTTTGAGCATCACCTGCAATTTAATTTGTGAATCATCACTTATTGCAGTCACAGTGTCATAATAAGACCAAGTCTTATTATAACCAAGAGTATATCCTTTCTCGAAATCACATTTTGCTGTACTGATACGTACACAATCATCTACTTTATAATCAAATCTATCAACTATTTTTTATTATCATATTGACTCTCTATATTTTCCCGTACAGTTTTGACATTATCTATCGTCACTGCTGTTTGAGTCATTTTAATTGATGTATGGATGGAATTATAACCATTAACTATTTGCTGTAATACATCTATATATTTATGAGTTCTTTTATGTGTGAAATAACGCCAAATACGTTTGTTAATTGTACGTATTAATCGCTCTACTATTGATGCTTTTATATCAGGATTTCTTGCTACTATATAATAAATATTTCATTCTAGCAACATGTTTTGTACAATTTTATTTTCAAATTCCTTATTAAAATCGGCCGGTAAGAAAACAGGCATACGGCCATTACTTTTTTTAAATATGCGTTCGAAGCCAGAACAAATTTCCGGGTCTATTTTATTTTTAATGGCTCAATGCATAAGAATTTACTACATACATCAATAACAAAAAGTAAAAAGGTTATACCATTATTTTCTGATTTTAGTGCTCGTAAATCAGCAAAGTCAGCTTCCCATACAGAGTCAACACATGATACATTGTAATGTAATCTAGGGAATTTACGTTTCACAGGTTTGTGTAAAATATACGCATTTTGAGTATTTGAATATTTTTTTATTCCATTAGTTAAATGAGGATATTTGGATACCTTTAAAAGCGTACCTTTTAAAATAAGCTTATCTGAAAACTCTATCGTCCCTAAAAGGAAAAAACATTATTTATTGAGTCATTTTTTTGAAAAAGCTATTTTTGTGTCATAAAAATGAAAAAAAAATTTTTTTTTTTTTGAAAAATACTGTTTGTATGAAAAAAATTCATTTGAATTTATAACTTTTAATTTTTCTTATATACAGACATGCTATAATATAATTGACTCAGTTATCCGTATACAGCGTTTAAGCCAACATCATGGCACTTATCTCGTTTTTTATTTTATTTTCTTTCGTATGTGTGATTAAGGTCAATTAAGATCAATTCAAACATCAGGGTTATATTATGACTACATACAAAACGTACGCTTAGTTAGTAAGACTTTGCAACTTACAACATTTATAGATGTAGATGATCTTTCTAATTTAGTACCGAAAATTTTACCTCTTCATTACTTTGTCTCTCATGTTGTTAGGTTACATTAAACCTAAAACTTCTTTTGTCATGATAGCTCAAGATAAAACAGTATATCGTACAAAGAAAGTATGAAAACTTGCAATATCCAATTTTATGAAAATCCTCAACCACATTTCATTCAATTATATAATAAAAAATGATTATATACTATGGCTGAAGATCAAGAAATGCGTTTAATTTGTGGTGATCATGTTAAATCTTATAAGCTAAATTATGGAAGGATTATGACAGTTCCTGAGGGTTGTGTGGCCCAAGTTGACTCGACGGCATTACTTCGAGTCCCTAGTACTCAGCAAAATAATTATGAGACAACATCTTTTACAACCCGGGAAAAACGGTTTGTATACAACCATATACAACCATATACAACTATATACAACCATATATGATTGTATACAAACTCATACAGTTGTATATCGCCATTTTCTGTATACAAATTTATAAAGATGTATACAATTGTATACAACCATATATGGAATTTATAGATCAAAATTCAAAAATGGTTGTATACAAGTTTAGATTGTTGTATACAAGTTTAGGTAGCTATATATATACAAAAAAAAATTTACAAAAAAAAAAATAAAATTTACCTTTTGGAAGGTAAAATTTACTTTTTTTTAGCGTTAACGATAAATCACTCCTGCAAGATGTGAAATTTACTTTTTCCAGGGTAAATGAATATAGTCTTAATTAATAAAAAAAAAAAGAAGTTTTTATTGTTTAGTTTTTTTATAATTATTATCAATCGCTTATTATTATTATATCATCGACTTATGCGTGAACCTAACTTTTGTATTTTTTTTTTTCAACTTGCCCGGACGCTGATTCGAACCCACGACCCCGAATTCCTAACCGATTCTAAACCTATGCCTTAACCAACTTAACCACAGACGCGTTATATTCAAAACGAGTGTTTTTATCTAGTTGTACAAACGAAGTCATTTTTGTATTTTTTTAAATTTGACATTAATTAGATTTTTATAAATAAACTCATGTAAATAGATTGAATTAAAAAACTTTATTGCGTTTATTTATAAAACAAAATTATTTTGACATTTGTTATGTTATATTGTAAGTCCCTGGATATACGCCCTTCATCCATTATATCAAAGGTTGTTACGCCCTTTTTCCTTTTTTTTTTTTATGTCTTAAAATTGAATAAAAAATCAAAAAATTAATAAATTTGGACTTACGCCTTTTTTCCTTTATTAAAACGGAAATTCCTAAAAATGGCACTTACGCCCTTCATCCTTTAATGCGACGATATTAATATATACAGTTGTATATGTCCATATAAGTTTGTATACAACCATATTATTGTATACAAGATTAATAAACTAAGCTACCAAGTTGTATGATTGGATATGGTTGTATATGATTGTATATGGTTGTATATGTCCATATAAGTTTGTATACAACCATATTATTGTATACAAGATTAATAAACTAAGCTACCAAGTTGTATGATTGGATATGGTTGTATATGATTGTATATGGTTGTATATGATTGTATATAGTTGTATATGTCCATATATGTTTGTATACAACCATATATTATTGTATACAAGATTAATAAACTAAGCTACCAAGTTGTATGGTTGTATATGGTTGTATATGATTGTATATAGTTGTATATGTCCATATATGTTTGTATACAACCATATATTATTGT